>OX382221.1:0-5000 GCA_947507515.1 Eulithis testata | reverse complement strand
GGTTAGGTTAGGTTAGGTTAGGTTAGGTTAGGTTAGGTTAGGTTAGGTTAGGTTAGGTTAGGTTAGGTTAGGTTAGGTTAGGTTAGGTTAGGTTAGGTTAGGTTAGGTTAGGTTAGGTTAGGTTAGGTTAGGTTAGGTTAGGTTAGGTTAGGTTAGGTTAGGTTAGGTTAGGTTAGGTTAGGTTAGGTTAGGTTAGGTTAGGTTAGGTTAGGTTAGGTTAGGTTAGGTTAGGTTAGGTTAGGTTAGGTTAGGTTAGGTTAGGTTAGGTTAGGTTAGGTTAGGTTAGGTTAGGTTAGGTTAGGTTAGGTTAGGTTAGGTTAGGTTAGGTTAGGTTAGGTTAGGTTAGGTTAGGTTAGGTTAGGTTAGGTTAGGTTAGGTTAGGTTAGGTTAGGTTAGGTTAGGTTAGGTTAGGTTAGGTTAGGTTAGGTTAGGTTAGGTTAGGTTAGGTTAGGTTAGGTTAGGTTAGGTTAGGTTAGGTTAGGTTAGGTTAGGTTAGGTTAGGTTAGGTTAGGTTAGGTTAGGTTAGGTTAGGTTAGGTTAGGTTAGGTTAGGTTAGGTTAGGTTAGGTTAGGTTAGGTTAGGTTAGGTTAGGTTAGGTTAGGTTAGGTTAGGTTAGGTTAGGTTAGGTTAGGTTAGGTTAGGTTAGGTTAGGTTAGGTTAGGTTAGGTTAGGTTAGGTTAGGTTAGGTTAGGTTAGGTTAGGTTAGGTTAGGTTAGGTTAGGTTAGGTTAGGTTAGGTTAGGTTAGGTTAGGTTAGGTTAGGTTAGGTTAGGTTAGGTTAGGTTAGGTTAGGTTAGGTTAGGTTAGGTTAGGTTAGGTTAGGTTAGGTTAGGTTAGGTTAGGTTAGGTTAGGTTAGGTTAGGTTAGGTTAGGTTAGGTTAGGTTAGGTTAGGTTAGGTTAGGTTAGGTTAGGTTAGGTTAGGTTAGGTTAGGTTAGGTTAGGTTAGGTTAGGTTAGGTTAGGTTAGGTTAGGTTAGGTTAGGTTAGGTTAGGTTAGGTTAGGTTAGGTTAGGTTAGGTTAGGTTAGGTTAGGTTAGGTTAGGTTAGGTTAGGTTAGGTTAGGTTAGGTTAGGTTAGGTTAGGTTAGGTTAGGTTAGGTTAGGTTAGGTTAGGTTAGGTTAGGTTAGGTTAGGTTAGGTTAGGTTAGGTTAGGTTAGGTTAGGTTAGGTTAGGTTAGGTTAGGTTAGGTTAGGTTAGGTTAGGTTAGGTTAGGTTAGGTTAGGTTAGGTTAGGTTAGGTTAGGTTAGGTTAGGTTAGGTTAGTTAGGTTAGGTTAGGTTAGGTTAGGTTAGGTTAGGTTAGGTTAGGTTAGGTTAGGTTAGGTTAGGTTAGGTTAGGTTAGGTTAGGTTAGGTTAGGTTAGGTTAGGTTAGGTTAGGTTAGGTTAGGTTAGGTTAGGTTAGGTTAGGTTAGGTTAGGTTAGGTTAGGTTAGGTTAGGTTAGGTTAGGTTAGGTTAGGTTAGGTTAGGTTAGGTTAGGTTAGGTTAGGTTAGGTTAGGTTAGGTTAGGTTAGGTTAGGTTAGGTTAGGTTAGGTTAGGTTAGGTTAGGTTAGGTTAGGTTAGGTTAGGTTAGGTTAGGTTAGGTTAGGTTAGGTTAGGTTAGGTTAGGTTAGGTTAGGTTAGGTTAGGTTAGGTTAGGTTAGGTTAGGTTAGGTTAGGTTAGGTTAGGTTAGGTTAGGTTAGGTTAGGTTAGGTTAGGTTAGGTTAGGTTAGGTTAGGTTAGGTTAGGTTAGGTTAGGTTAGGTTAGGTTAGGTTAGGTTAGGTTAGGTTAGGTTAGGTTAGGTTAGGTTAGGTTAGGTTAGGTTAGGTTAGGTTAGGTTAGGTTAGGTTAGGTTAGGTTAGGTTAGGTTAGGTTAGGTTAGGTTAGTTAGGTTAGGTTAGGTTAGGTTAGGTTAGGTTAGGTTAGGTTAGGTTAGGTTAGGTTAGGTTAGGTTAGGTTAGGTTAGGTTAGGTTAGGTTAGGTTAGGTTAGGTTAGGTTAGGTTAGGTTAGGTTAGGTTAGGTTAGGTTAGGTTAGGTTAGGTTAGGTTAGGTTAGGTTAGGTTAGGTTAGGTTAGGTTAGGTTAGGTTAGGTTAGGTTAGGTTAGGTTAGGTTAGGTTAGGTTAGGTTAGGTTAGGTTAGGTTAGGTTAGGTTAGGTTAGGTTAGGTTAGGTTAGGTTAGGTTAGGTTAGGTTAGGTTAGGTTAGGTTAGGTTAGGTTAGGTTAGGTTAGGTTAGGTTAGGTTAGGTTAGGTTAGGTTAGGTTAGGTTAGGTTAGGTTAGGTTAGGTTAGGTTAGGTTAGGTTAGGTTAGGTTAGGTTAGGTTAGGTTAGGTTAGGTTAGGTTAGGTTAGGTTAGGTTAGGTTAGGTTAGGTTAGGTTAGGTTAGGTTAGGTTAGGTTAGGTTAGGTTAGGTTAGGTTAGGTTAGGTTAGGTTAGGTTAGGTTAGGTTAGGTTAGGTTAGGTTAGGTTAGGTTAGGTTAGGTTAGGTTAGGTTAGGTTAGGTTAGGTTAGGTTAGGTTAGGTTAGGTTAGGTTAGGTTAGGTTAGGTTAGGTTAGGTTAGGTTAGGTTAGGTTAGGTTAGGTTAGGTTAGGTTAGGTTAGGTTAGGTTAGGTTAGGTTAGGTTAGGTTAGGTTAGGTTAGGTTAGGTTAGGTTAGGTTAGGTTAGGTTAGGTTAGGTTAGGTTAGGTTAGGTTAGGTTAGGTTAGGTTAGGTTAGGTTAGGTTAGGTTAGGTTAGGTTAGGTTAGGTTAGGTTAGGTTAGGTTAGGTTAGGTTAGGTTAGGTTAGGTTAGGTTAGGTTAGGTTAGGTTAGGTTAGGTTAGGTTAGGTTAGGTTAGGTTAGGTTAGGTTAGGTTAGGTTAGGTTAGGTTAGGTTAGGTTAGGTTAGGTTAGGTTAGGTTAGGTTAGGTTAGGTTAGGTTAGGTTAGGTTAGGTTAGGTTAGGTTAGGTTAGGTTAGGTTAGGTTAGGTTAGGTTAGGTTAGGTTAGGTTAGGTTAGGTTAGGTTAGGTTAGGTTAGGTTAGGTTAGGTTAGGTTAGGTTAGTTAGGTTAGGTTAGGTTAGGTTAGGTTAGGTTAGGTTAGGTTAGGTTAGGTTAGGTTAGGTTAGGTTAGGTTAGGTTAGGTAGGTTAGGTTAGGTTAGGTTAGGTTAGGTTAGGTTAGGTTAGGTTAGGTTAGGTTAGGTTAGGTTAGGTTAGGTTAGGTTAGGTTAGGTTAGGTTAGGTTAGGTTAGGTTAGGTTAGGTTAGGTTAGGTTAGGTTAGGTTAGGTTAGGTTAGGTTAGGTTAGGTTAGGTTAGGTTAGGTTAGGTTAGGTTAGGTTAGGTTAGGTTAGGTTAGGTTAGGTTAGGTTAGGTTAGGTTAGGTTAGGTTAGGTTAGGTTAGGTTAGGTTAGGTTAGGTTAGGTTAGGTTAGGTTAGGTTAGGTTAGGTTAGGTTAGGTTAGGTTAGGTTAGGTTAGGTTAGGTTAGGTTAGGTTAGGTTAGGTTAGGTTAGGTTAGGTTAGGTTAGGTTAGGTTAGGTTAGGTTAGGTTAGGTTAGGTTAGTTAGGTTAGGTTAGGTTAGGTTAGGTTAGGTTAGGTTAGGTTAGGTTAGGTTAGGTTAGGTTAGGTTAGGTTAGGTTAGGTTAGGTTAGGTTAGGTTAGGTTAGGTTAGGTTAGGTTAGGTTAGGTTAGGTTAGGTTAGGTTAGGTTAGGTTAGGTTAGGTTAGGTTAGGTTAGGTTAGGTTAGGTTAGGTTAGGTTAGGTTAGGTTAGGTTAGGTTAGGTTAGGTTAGGTTAGGTTAGGTTAGGTTAGGTTAGGTTAGGTTAGGTTAGGTTAGGTTAGGTTAGGTTAGGTTAGGTTAGGTTAGGTTAGGTTAGGTTAGGTTAGGTTAGGTTAGGTTAGGTTAGGTTAGGTTAGGTTAGGTTAGGTTAGGTTAGGTTAGGTTAGGTTAGGTTAGGTTAGGTTAGGTTAGGTTAGGTTAGGTTAGTTAGGTTAGGTTAGGTTAGGTTAGGTTAGGTTAGGTTAGGTTAGGTTAGGTTAGGTTAGGTTAGGTTAGGTTAGGTTAGGTTAGGTTAGGTTAGGTTAGGTTAGGTTAGGTTAGGTTAGGTTAGGTTAGGTTAGGTTAGGTTAGGTTAGGTTAGGTTAGGTTAGGTTAGGTTAGGTTAGGTTAGGTTAGGTTAGGTTAGGTTAGGTTAGGTTAGGTTAGGTTAGGTTAGGTTAGGTTAGGTTAGGTTAGGTTAGGTTAGGTTAGGTTAGGTTAGGTTAGGTTAGGTTAGGTTAGGTTAGGTTAGGTTAGGTTAGGTTAGGTTAGGTTAGGTTAGGTTAGGTTAGGTTAGGTTAGGTTAGGTTAGGTTAGGTTAGGTTAGGTTAGGTTAGGTTAGGTTAGGTTAGGTTAGGTTAGGTTAGGTTAGGTTAGGTTAGGTTAGGTTAGGTTAGGTTAGGTTAGGTTAGGTTAGGTTAGGTTAGGTTAGGTTAGGTTAGGTTAGGTTAGGTTAGGTTAGGTTAGGTTAGGTTAGGTTAGGTTAGGTTAGGTTAGGTTAGGTTAGGTTAGGTTAGGTTAGTTAGGTTAGGTTAGGTTAGGTTAGGTTAGGTTAGGTTAGGTTAGGTTAGGTTAGGTTAGGTTAGGTTAGGTTAGGTTAGGTTAGGTTAGGTTAGGTTAGGTTAGGTTAGGTTAGGTTAGGTTAGGTTAGGTTAGGTTAGGTTAGGTTAGGTTAGGTTAGGTTAGGTTAGGTTAGGTTAGGTTAGGTTAGGTTAGGTTAGGTTAGGTTAGGTTAGGTTAGGTTAGGTTAGGTTAGGTTAGGTTAGGTTAGGTTAGGTTAGGTTAGGTTAGGTTAGTTGTTAGGTTAGGTTAGGTTAGGTTAGGTTAGGTTAGGTTAGTTAGGTTAGGTTAGGTTAGGTTAGGTTAGGTTAGGTTAGGTTAGGTTAGGTTAGGTTAGGTTAGGTTAGGTTAGGTTAGGTTAGGTTAGGTTAGGTTAGGTTAGGTTAGGTTAGGTTAGGTTAGGTTAGGTTAGGTTAGGTTAGGTTAGGTTAGGTTAGGTTAGGTTAG